>OW804102.1:57465085-57489144 GCA_942159475.1 Sthenelais limicola | reverse complement strand
TTTCCATATATTATACAACTGGAATAATAATTCTATATATATTAGTCCGGGGCAGGAGGGGCGAACCTTGCGTTTTGGGTCATACAATGTTTTTTTTATCGATTCTAGAACTTCAAAATCTCCTGATTCCAAATCAGCCGGGTGCCACTCTGTAACCATTGAGGAAAATTAATTATCGACGTTTTAAAATATTAAAAATATTAAATTTAATCAATAGAAAAAAATTATTTCAATGTCAATATCCACTATAACTGCATAATATTGATAGAACATGAATCTTGTGGAAATCTTGTGAAAACCCAATTAGAAAAATATCAATTTTGCAACTCGTTTTTCAGTAACAAATCACATTTTGTGTGTCCTCTGTAGTTGTCGTTGTGCTGGTTCTGTAGGTGGAGAGGGATGACGAGGTCCTCCCTTGATCTGTTTAGCGCACCTTAACCCTCCATAGTTTGTGAAAAGTATTTATACTTCCTGCATAACGCCCTAGATACATGTAGATAGATTCACTTACAATAATCCTTTACTTGTGCACCTAACACACGGGACCTAACATATCCACCACCTTTATAAACATCTGTGTACAGAACACATTGTGTGTAGAAGAACTCAAAAAAGGTTCGACACTAAATTAGGAAATCATTTAAAACAAATCAGTACAATTTGTATCAATTGTCTCTGTTGTATATAACCTTAATATCATTGCATTGGAGGGAATGAATTTGACGGTCTTCACAGTTTAGTTAGGTTTCGATGTAAGTTAACTGAACAGGGTAAAAGAAATAAAAGGATATAACCCCCCCCCCACCTCCATGATTGCTGTCTCACAGATACTTGTTATCTATGGGTTAGATTTTCAGAAAATGTACAATTCACCTTCACCAATCCTCTGAACTAACCCCCATTTCAGACGAAAATGAAGTTCAAAATGCAGTTCAACCTAACTAAACAGATTTATAGAATCAATGCCATGCCGAATATACTCGAATTTACCTAGTATTGACAAAATTGCAGCCTAATTTAGCAGAATTTACTAAATGTGTACAGCTGCCAATTGTACATTTTCTGAAAATCTGACCCCTATATCTGTAATGCCTAGTTTAGTGGTCGGTGTTTACCAGATGGCAAATGGTTGTTACCTACCTGTTCTTCGCTTGTGCTCAAAATGGCGGTTGCGATTGATTATTTCTCATGGGTCGGTTGTTTCAGGAATGGGGACATGTGTAATTCATGCTCCACCTCCTACAACACAATTTAGTAATGTATATTAGAAGTATGACTTAACTTTATGAAACGATGCACCCCGCTCTATTTTAGAGTTTAGATTTTCTTTTTTCATGAATTGTATTACATCGATGATGCTATTCTCAGAAATCCTGATTTACTGTATACACACATTAATCTACTACTGCTACTAAAGAAGGTAATAAGTACATATAAATGGGTCAGATTTTCAGGAAATGTACAATTCACCTTCGCCAATCTTCTCAAACAAACCAAATTTTAGACGAAAATAAAGTTCTAAATTCATCAAATTTCAAAATACAATATAAGAAACCCCCATTTTAACCTAGTTTTGAGGGTATCGCTCGACAAAACGTTGAGGATAGTACCACTATATAATAATATATGGGTCAGATTTTCAGAAATTCCCAATCTATATTTCTACATATCTCTCAAATTCTGCTAAATTAGAGTGAAAAATGTTAAATAATGAGTATATCTGAGTGTATTCTGTATTGTATTCATTCAATAAATCTGTCTGTTTATATTGAAGTGTATTCTAAACCTGATTTTTGTCTGAAAACTTTGGTTATTTAAGAGGATTGGTAAATGCCAATTGTACATTTTCTTAAGACTTGGCCCATATAACAAGTATTGCATTGTAATATAACTATTCTAGTGTTGCACATATGGGTAAGATTTTTTAGAAAATGTACAATTGACAGCTGTACACATTTAGTAATTTTTGCTAAAATAGGCTGCAATTTTGTCAATACTAGGTGATTGTGATGCAACAATACAAGGTCAGCAGTGCTTGGCTGAGACAATCAATCCCTCCGGTTGCTACTCTGAGGCTGAGAAAATGTTCTTAGGTAGAGACATAGAGGGGGAGGAGATATTGGAGTTAATGAAGGGTCTTAAGGGAAATAAGGCGCCTTGCTCTGACAGCCTCCCTATACAGTTCTCTAGAGCACTCAGTCCAGTGTTCATAAACATGCTGAACGAATGTTATGAAACGTATCACGAATGTGACATTTTGTCAATAAAAGTTTAAAAAAAAATAAAAAAAAAATAAAAAAATGAAAGCAATAGTCTCACACCTGAAATGTACAGAGGCATTATTTCGGTGATCCCCAAAAAGGATTGCAACCTGAAATTGGTCTGAAACTGGTGCCCAATTACTCTTTTGAACACCGACTAACATTTTTTATCTAAAATCCTTACCGAGAGATTGCTATGTTTTTTTTACTTTGTTGATTGTTTTCTTCTTTGGTAGACATTGACTTGTTCACTTCACTTCATTGTTATTGATATCTGAGTATCTTTACCATGTCAGATGCTATGGATTGGTTTCATATTATGTAATACACCTCATTTTTATTTGTATGGGTCAGATATTACATTGAGTTTCAGATTAGATCAGGCACTATGTTTGTTAATTATGAATGTTCTTTTAATATCTATTATATTGAAATCTATTACCGAAACTATGTTAGAATGTCTTAAGCATTGAGTGCTGCATGAGCTCATTCATACTTAAGTACGATCAAATCCAATATAAGTTGGCTTTATATAAATAAACCATCCACATTTGAATTGAACTTCAGATTATTTCCCAAGAACAAGAGGGGGCTTATGACTTGCTCTTCTTCTCTGTAGAGATTCTTAAGTTTAGAAATTGGTTGGTTGATTGAGTGGTTGCTATGGAAACGTCAATTCTTCTAAAATATTTCCAAAAATGGATTAATAATCATGAAAATGGATTCTACACCCATGAAAACCCCAGTATAGTGGTATCACACTTGAACATTGGACAAAACCATCAGATTTTGAAAAACAAGATGGCCGACACAAGGAAATAAAAAAATGTTGTCATATTTGGGTTCCTTGTCGAATACATAGGTATAGACACCAAAATGAGGTTTCTGTCTTTGCTATTAGCCAAGATATGATACATTGAATATTCAGATGGTGCCATTTTGGAAAATGGCTGCCACAGCTGCCACATGCCATATCCAGTTGGGGTCTCGTTTGAAAATGAACTGTAATAGGTCAAAGTACCTGTGTACCAAATCTCTTACCTCTATCACAAAATGAACAATTTTTCCTTTATCCTCCGTACTAAGTGGGGTGGGGCAAAAAGGCACAAACCAGTCTTAGTGTGGCAGAAATAGGTACATTCCTTCTGACTCCTCTTTAGTGGAGAAAGGTATGTGGAGCAAAAAAGTGCAGGGAAAATGGACTGGTGGAAAAAGGTATAGCACCTCGACAATGTAGTAATATTCTCTATGTGACTCTCTATGTGACATTGTTGTGCTGGTTGTGTAGGTGGACAGGAATGACAAGGTCTTGCCTACATGGTTTACCTTGCCACTCCTCACCATCACCTGTGATGTGCATGTGTCACTGCGCATGTCTGTTGGAGTGCATCCTGAAATGGATTCTGTTGAAATCTGATGTACACATATTTGGCAACATTTCTATCGAAACTTGCTAGAGGGTTTTCACCAATATTTTCTACTAATGATTATAAAAAACAAATTCATGATGGAAAGGCTGGAGGCTTGTGTTATCGGAACATGTATAACACATGGATATTGACATTAGAGCATTCACAAATTGACCATGCTGAACATGAACAATAGATTTTATACTGTACCATTGGTCCCCTAATTCAATGCGAATCAAGATTCAAAATGGCGGCTATGCAAATCCCCTATTGATATAGGGATATCGGATCAGTGTTTGTTTTCAACAACAGGAGAGAATTAGTGGTGCATCAGGGCTTGAATAACTTTAGATTGCCTATAGGGCAGATCAGCGTGCTGCAGGGTAGATAACAAGTTAAGTTGTGATGTAAAAGTATATGTGATATAAGATTATGAATAATATTGAAAATATCAAGAATGTGTGATTCAAACAAAGGTTGTTTCTTACATTATTATATTTGGCCATGCACATATTTATATTGGTCCCTGTGAGTGGCACCACCTGGTGAGGGTTTCACACACTTCTACAGGTTCCAGGTAGACCTTTGTATCTCAGTATTAGTAAAGGTACACTCTCAGTTAACATCAACCAAATACTAATGCTTTTCTAGTGTTTGTTGAGTGCTTTTCCAACTCATCTAAAGGTAATTTCACCAAATTTTAGAAGGGTTTTGTTGAGTTGATTGATACAGGGCATCATTAAAGTCCAAATTTATACGTTTGAGGCCTGCAAAAATCCATTTCATAAGTATGTATTATGAAGGAGTTCCACTTCAGCTTTCATCTTGGACCCTATAGAGATGTTTCCTGTTTTGGGATTGTGATTTGTACTGAATCCTGGAAACATTTAAGTTTATCAGGGCCTAATGTCTCAACCATCTTGTAAAAAGCACCAGTTTTATTTTGTAGTAAGTGATAAGGATGATCAAACTCCACGATCACACCGTTCTCCAACACCTGTAACACATGGAAGGTTTTTAGAATTATAGGAATGCATCATGTCTGAGGTAATACAATTATTTGTTGTTTTAAAATGGCATACTACCTAGAATGGTACTTGACAATATTGAATACATAGACAGTGTTCCCGAAAAGACGTTGGCATGTCGGCACGTCGGCAAAAGCTGACGTAAAATTTCATTGGCCGACGTCTGCTCCTTTCACGTCGGCCAAAGTGGCCGACGTCATCACCGTCGATGTAGGCTAACATTAATTTTGATTTGATGTGAAAAGGATTAATATTCTTATTACCTATACATATATAGGCCTACTGATGAAGCCTGGAATTGTATATTATGCAGAACACATAATGAAACAAGATTCTTCCACACATAGAACTTTGAAAATAGAATGTTATACAGGTATTTATTGGGGTGATATTTTCCTAGGGCAGCCCATGCTGTGTGTATAGTACATCCATACAGGTATTTATTGGGGGATATGTTCCTAGGGCCGCCCATGCTGTGTGTATAGTTTATATTATTTTATTTATTACCCAAGGTTGTGTGCCATTATTGTTTATGCATCTTGACAAATGTATATTGTCCAAAGCTGGTGCTGATATCAAGCTGTAAATACTGCCTGCAGAGGGAATAACCTGCCTTTTACATTGATGTGATATGTAAATAAATGAGTAAACTGTATATAATGTAACCATTGTCTTGACTTCTCTTGCTTCAATTTCGCCGATAATAACTCAATCCAAAGACACCAAACCAAGGGAATTAATCACTTAGCTTAATCACATAGCTGATTTTTGGATTCAATACTACTGTTTAAACACCTATTAACAATTATTAGACCCTTTAAAAAACGTTTTAGATGTACTTACCGCATGACAAACTCCTTTAATTTACCAAAACACCATGTTTTACTCAACTCAAACAATCACATTATGATATTTTGTTAAATATCCCTCTGTAAAACCAATATCACACATGTACATGTAATTATAACTTTACAATGTTGGTTATTTTGCCGCACTCTCCGTTCCATGAACAAACAAACCTTCCACTTTTTACATGCAACCAACGAAACCCGGACACTAGTGCCCCAAAATCCAGACGTTAGGGCCTAGTGTACTAATAGCTACCGCTGCTTGGACGCTACGGTGCATAGGCCCAAGTGTCCGAGGCTCTAATGTCGCGCCCACATTATGGCGACCTTGACCGTGACTGATTCAGCCGTGTTAGTGTGTCTAGCAACTTAAAAAAGAAATAAATGAAAAATCTGAATTGGTAGATAGTGGTAGTGATATTGATGTTTATGATGCTCCATGGATCAGCCTGCCCTGTTTCGGCCGGTTGCCACTGGGCAACCGGCCGAAACAGGCACTGGGTATTGGGGTCACATAGCGCAATGATAGCGCAGTAGCCATTGCGTTCACATAGCGCAATAAGTGGTTACACCCACACAACATCGCTTGCACAATGTCTACTTTCATCCCGTTATGGCAACGCCTAGGCTTTAACTACTACTTTTACTAAAATGGCTAATATTTCCATTGGAAACAGTGGAGGAAAGACCTTTGAGTGACTAGGACTTTATACACGTTCCAAACTGAACGCGGAATCAACGACAAACAACTAGGTGATGAGGTAAGTGAATGAGCGGAAACGCCGGAACCACTGCCAGCTATTGTAATTTACTGGATCCGCTCAAATAAGTTACTTGATCCTCTAAAATAATGTACTAGATCCGGTCAAAACAGTAATTTATCACTTATCCACAACCCCAGCAGAATCCATGGTAATGTGTTTTGGTAACACTAAAGCATCCTTAAAATGTATTTCTAATGAGGTTTTCTGATGGAACTGAAGCATACATTTTTTTCATTAAACCACAATTCTACAGCCTTGGACCTTTTGTACTTTGTATTAGATATTAAAGGCTATAGAATGAAGGTTATTCCGAGGGTTTTGGACCTGATTTTGGGAGGAATCTTTTTAGAGCCATGGGCTTGGACCTTTTTAGGCTGCCACCAAAAGTGTCACATGTCCCCCCCCATCCCCTCTGGTTGCGACACCCCTGTAATGACTTTTTCCTAAACCTCAGCCCCAACCTAGCCGGCAAAATTCCAAACAGCCCAACCAGTCCCCTGTCTTACCTAAAAGCTCCAGATCATCCAATCTTTAGGTTTTCTGAAGTCTCCCCTCAAGAAGTCTGTAAGGTTATCACTAAGATAGATACAAGTAAGTACTTAGGGATTGAATTCCTACCTTCAAAGATACTAAAATCATGTTTACTATCACTATGCAATCAACTCATGCATATCATCAACTTATCACTATTGTTTAAGGTAGCTAGAGTTTCCCCCACATACAAGTCAGGGGAGAGGATGGCTTGTAATATATCGCTGCCAGCTAAAATCCTAGAAAAAATTGCAAAGGCAAATTAACACACTCTTTGAAACAAACTCATTGTTTAACAAAACACAATATAGATTTAGGGCTGACCATTCAATAAAACAGGCAAAATTTATTCAGGCCTAAATAATAAGCAACTGAACAAAGAAGTATTTTTAGACTTTAGCAAAGCCTTCAACACTGTACAACATCAGACCCTCTTAGACAAGCTGGCAGCTTATGGAGTACAGGATATGGAGCAGCTCAGGTTCAGGAATTACCTCTCAGGCAGAAAACAAAATGTACAACTAAACGGTATAAAATCTAAGGAGGGTACAGTCACCTATGGGGTTCCCCAGGGTACAATACTTGGCCCGATACTATTCACTAGCTACATCAATGACCTCCGCTCTGTGGTCAAGCATGCCCAGATACAACACTATGCAGATGACACGGTTCTATATTATAACAATAAAGATATTAATACCCTGCATAATAATTTACAGCAGGACCTAAATAATGTGTGCACTTGGTGCACGATAAACAAGTTATCACTTAATACTTCAAAATGTAATACCATGTCGTTTGCACTGAGTCACCCTGCAATGAAAAAGCACAAGACTGTTACTAAGAATCTGGAACTAGGTCATTCTACTCTAGAGCAGGTACATGACTATAAATACCTTGGGTTCACACTAGATGACCTATTAACTTTTGAAGTCCATTACGAAAAACACTTTAAAACCTAGTCTCTGCAAAAACTAGACTACTTTATAGAGCAAGAAATTCTTTAACAGCAAAGGCCAAACATGACCTATACAAAATGGCCATCCTCCCAAACTTCAATTTCTGTGACTTTATTTATGACTCGGCCCCCAAATCAATATTACAAAAACTACAAGCTCAACAGAACAGAGCACTAAGAATAACTTTCAATTAATTTGAGAATGTCGACAAAGAACACTTTAAAACCTAGTCTCTGCAAAAACTAGACTACTTTATAGAGCAAGAAATTCTTTAACAGCAAAGGCCAAACATGACCTATACAAAATGGCCATCCTCCCAAACTTCAATTTCTGTGACTTTATTTATGACACATACTGGACATGTCATTTTACCTCTCACAAATCAAGAAAATCTAGACGATAGAAAACTATCCACCAGGAGCCATGCGGCGGGTATAAAAATCTAGTAGTTATCAATTCAAAGTTATCAAAAATCAATAATTCAATGATCAACAAATGTCAGAAAAGATGGAATGAACTCCACACTGGCGCCCACATAATCGTGGACAAACATACTTTTAAAAATTACACAGAAAAGATACTATCCCCCTTCCCCCAATTGTGACTGTACCTTACCCCCCACTTGGCATGGGGTACCTCTGGAAGTGAAAGGGTAACTTGCTCTAGTACCCGACCAATGCCCCAGTTATCTCAACCCACAAATATAAATATTATAACTGTAATCCCTGAGAGTGAAACCATGCCCCAGTTATCTCAACCTGCCTGAAGTATATTATTTCTGAAAACTTTGCTGTATGTATATGCCAATACTGTAATCTCCTGAGGAGTGCCTGAAGTATACCACTCCATATACCATGAATTAGTGATATGTACCCCTTGATAGTTATTATGCTACATTGTATGACACCCAATATACCATGTACCAATCATATGTACCCCTCAATCCTCGATAGTTATTGTATTACATTGGACAACACCTAATATACCATGTACCAATCATATGTACCCCTCAATCATCATCTCATTGCCATCTAATTAGACACTAGTCCTAGAAACCCTTAGTAAAATTGTGACAAAAGTAAAGTTCAAGCAAGAATCAGGCACCCAACGGATGACCAATCTAGACATCTGTTTATTTAGAATGTTGGACCACCTTACTGTAAAACATCTTTTGAATTAATTGTCTCTTCTCAATACTTTTATCTTGTAGGGTTTGGGGGCAATATCAAATGTGTTAGGGTAAGTATGTGGATCATGACTTGGTCTCTCGTCCTCCGACTCAGGCAGAAGCTGGAAATGTTGCAGCAGTCTGGTCATGAGAAGAAAGATCCGGTTTTTGGCCAATACCTCGCCTGGACATGCCCTTCTTCCAGCACCGAATGCAAGTAGTCTGAAAGAAACAGTGTCTCTATGAAAATTTAATAAACAAGAACAGATGCCTATATTCTATGAGGCCAATCTAACAGACTCATTTAAATAAGTATAAGGGTAAACTATCCATCTAGTTGCAAAACTATAGCAATCAAACTCATTGAATCTACTTCACTGATTGTCAAGACAGTCACTAGACACAATAAAATTGTGTCTTTTGATTTGACATACATTGTAATTCTATAGAGCAATCACTTGTCAGCAAAGAATGCATGCAATTTAACTTGCTTGCATTAGTAGTCTAGATGAGATGAATAGATGTGTAAGATTGTTAGTACACATTTTAGTCTCCAGATTGCTAATCCCACCATTGCCCCCTCCCAATCCACACACACATTCTCACCCACCCACATCAACACAGACCCATACCATATAACATAAACATCATTTAAGGTATATGCGAGGCTTCAATGAGAAAAAAGTGTCCACTGATATTTTCACAAAACTTCCAGCAATTATGCCTTACTACACAAGATAGGTAAATCTCACCAACTTTGTTTTGCTTTTACACTCAAATCTTAACTAAATAGCAATGCTTCATTATGGGAGTCTATAGGAATATGCGGTATTTGCTCGATGGCAATGTTATTTCAATATTCATTTCAAACCAACTCAAACATAGGAGAGAGAAAAAAATAAGAAAAAGAAAAAGAAGGTTTGTCCGACCGACTGGAGCAGCTTTTTTCAAATGTCAGTTTGTTTGGCGGGGCGCCGGGTTGCTAGGCAATGTCAATATGTTAAGATCCGGTTCAGGTACACAATGTCTGCAGATATAAAGTATATACATTCCATATCCCACAAACTAAAGAGAAGAGGCAATTGCTTGATATTACTATTTTATTTTGGCTCGGTGGCAATGTTATTTTCAGCATTCATTTCAAACTAACTCCAAGATGCCAAAAAAGAGAAGGAATGAATATAATTAATAAGAAATTAAAGCCTGTCGGAGACAAAAGATTTGATTTGACGACGGCGGTCCACGGACATAGACAAATAATTCAACACTGACATACTTCTTCAATCTCCCACCGATTTAATATAGGTTAAGGGGACACCAATCTGATGTACAAAGGTGGCGCCCTATCGACGAAGAGAGTACAGGCTAACTTCTGATGCTGGAGGGCCAATTCGTTCCACCAGATACTTAAAAAATTTCAGAACATCACTGTAGATTATAGGCCTCATATTCCCATTGATTTTGCATAGAAACAAAGGCATGTAAGGCTCAGAAGGATAGGCGACAGAAATCTGGCGATCGTTGATACAGAGGCAGGCACAGGCGTGAGAGAGTGTAGACGACAGAAAGAACCAAGGCAATGTCTCTACGATGGCATGTGTCTCTACAACGCATTTTGTGATATTGATTGATTACCAGACTTTAAATTGATTTTCACTGAAAAGAATTTGTGAAATGGTAGCCTGCATGCGGGTTAGTTTGCAGGTTTGGAATTAACTCATTTTAATGCTAATTGCCCACCCAAAAATGAAATTTGCATATTTAAATATTAATTGACCCATTATAGCTCACCCTGTCATAACAAATAAATACGATTTATGACTCTTGGAGTCATGGGATGGCTTTTTACATGTCTGATAGTGAGCACAACCATTTCCGACCATTTTGAACCATTTTCAACCATTCCAGAGACATGTCAATAACTCATTCTCAGGCAATGTCTCTACGATGGCATATGTCTCTACAACGCATTTTAAGTTATTGATTGATTCCAACAGTTAAAATTGATTTTCACTCACACAATCTTGGGAAATGGTTGACAGCATGTAGGGTAGTGTGCAGATCAGGAATTAGCTCATTTCAATGGTAATTTGTCTCCCAAAAATTCAATTTGCATATTTAAATATTAATTGATCTATTATAGCTGACCCTGTCATAACAAATAAATATGCTTCATGACTCTTTTAGTCATGGAATGACTTTTTATATGTGTGAGAGTGAGCACAACCATTTCTATCCATTTCCAATCATTTTCAACCATTTCAGAGACATGTTAAAAACCCATTCCCAGTCAATGTCTCTACGATGGGAAGTGTCTCTACAACGCATTTTTGGTTATTGATTAATTCATAGAGATAAAATTGATTTTCCCTCCCAAGACTTTATGAAATGGTTTATTGCATGTGGGGTAGTGTGCAGGTCAGGAATTAGCTCATTTCAATGATTATTTGTCTCCCAATGAAGAAATTTGCATATCAAAATATCAATTGACCTATTATGTATGACATTCTCAAAACCCATTCCCAGGCAATGTCTCTACGATGGCAAGTGTCTCTACAACGCATTTTGAGTTATTGAATAATTCTCAGAGTTGAAATTAATTGTCTTACCCTACAAAATGTGAAATGGTTCCCTAGATGTGGGGCAATGTATATCTTGGATATGAATTCATTTCAATGACGATTTCTGACTTAATTATGCAATATCCTTATGGTTAATTCAAATCACCTGACATTTCAGGCCCTATTTAAGGAATAATTTCCGAGGTTTTTTCTGCTCGCGGTGTCTATAGCGTCAGGGAGTTCGAGGGCGAAGCCCGAGAATTCCCTGACGCTATAGACACCGCGAGCAGAAAAATCCGAGGAAATTATTGCTTTTAGAAGAGAATTGATGAGATTTCCTTAATGTTAGAGCAAAAAAGATAGACAAACCTTCTTTATTCCGTCCAAAAACATCCAAAAACATCCAAAATATCATGCAAAGACATGCGAGTCGTCAGCCTTTCTATGAGACCGGAAGTGATTGCACTGCTTTAATCGGAACCTATATAATACCGCGACGGCTGACCGAATGAAGCTTCAGCCACAACAGCCAATCAGAGGAGCGTATTTGCTAATGTTTATGTACAGCCAGCCGGCCTGTTTTTGCAAGGTTCCGCTGCTTGCTATCCAAAGCATCGGACACCGCGTTAGTCGAAATCTAAATGATACCGCGACGGCTGGCCAAGTGAAGTGGGCGGGGCTTAGCGGAGAAACAGCCAATCAGAGGTGCGTATTTGCTAATGTTTATGTTCAGCAAGCCGGCCTGTTGTCGCAAGGTTCTGCTGCTTGCTATCCAAAGCATCGGACACTTCCGGTTCTCGAATGCCGTGTTGCGTGTGTCTAGGGACTTAAAAAAGAAATAAATAAAAGATTTGAATCGGTAGAAATGATTTAAATAGTGTTTGAGCCCGATAGCGAAGATTTAGTCGACGGGAATCGAGTAATAAATGAATGGCCAGTTCAGAAGCTATACGTGCTTACGTTTCGTAGACCGGAAGAGATGTGAAGATCCTTCGGCATACCCACTCATGTGCACGTTCACTTGGCGTTGCATTGTGTACGGTAGTCTATATAGCGCACGGAGGATTTCATTCGAAAGTCGCCTTGAACTCTAAGCGGTCCGGGTACGGTAGCAACATTCAGCCGCCATATCTCCACCAGCTCTGTAGTGTAGTGGTTAGGCTGCTCGACTTCTGCGGAGAACGTTGAGGGTTCGAGCCTCGTCAGGTCCTTTAGCTTTTTTTTTCATTCTATACGTGACAGGGTTGGGTTGATATATGGATACGGAAGTCTTGATCTATGGAGACGGAAGTACGGAAGTCTTGATCTATGGAGACGGAAGTCTTGATCTATGGAGACGGAAGTACGGAAGTCTTGATCTATGGAGACGGAAGTCTTGATCTATGGAGACGGAAGTCTTGATACTGATCTATAGGGAGTCTTGAGACTGAACTATAGGCTTGATACTGATCTATAGGGACGGATCTATGGGGACGGAAGTGGTTTAGAGGGAATCTATAAAGAAAAAAAACCTTCCAGAATCTCATCAGATCGATTCTAACAACAAATAAAAAATCCTTCATGACATTTTTTTGTCATGGAAATACTCGTTCCCTTGCAAGGAGTGATCAAAACTATTTTGGACCACTTCCAACCATTTGCATGACCATCATACCTGTTTTCCTATGCTTTACATCTTTCCTTGAAAATGTATCTACAATGCAGTGTCTCTACAACGCACAATGTCTCTACAACGCATGCTGTGTCTCTACAATGCACAATTTTAATTTCTCTAATAACTTATGTCTCAATTATCTTATCTCTACAATTTTGGGGGGATTGTAAGACCACGGTTATACCTACAGTTTGAATTCAGAAACATGGTCATCAGCAGTATTTTGATCTTGTTATTAAAAAGAATAGAAGGTCTAATTTGTATCAAAGAAAAATGAAAATGATCTGCAAAGTTCAATTGCTCCTAGTATTTGACAAAAACTGCCTACGTTCTTTATACTTGAGGATCATGCAGGTACAAGTGTCTACCTTTCGAAAATATAGAAGAATAGTTGGTCTACTGAAGTTATCAGGGGTAATTAGGGGTAATTAAACTCCAAGGTAGGGTGAGCGTCGTAGAGACATTGATTTTGATAAGTAAGTTTAGATCGCCATAACTCAGTGGTTTTTCATTCAAAGTCTTGCAAAATTAAGAACCAATAGGCCCAAACTATCTACTTTAGGCCTGCAAAAGGCGGATTGATTCTGACAACTTTTGTCTCATGGCCCTGAGTGCATGAAATGTAGTCCGTTCGCTGGCCCTGGTCATATATATATATGTTGACATCCGGTTCCAGTACACAATGTCCGCAGATATAAACGTATATAAAATATATACATTCCTTATAAACATATATTGTCCACCGATTTTTCCCCATAATTGTCTAAACATAAATTTGTGGTCATGAAATGTTGAAAATGTTATGAAAAATAGTAATTTTTCGCATGGGTCAAAAATACATAGTTGTGATCTGAAGTTGGCCATGTCACTCAACTGCAGCTATTGCACAGCATAATCAATGATGAGTAAAAGATGAAACTAAAAAAATGAAACTAAAAACAGCTGAAGAGAAATAAATGAAACTGTGGAAGAAAATAAACTGTATATTTAAAATTATGTCGAAATACATCTGAACGTGACCTGCTCTGCGATTATGGGTCTTAAATGTTGCTACCTTGATAGCCATAGGGGCATTATTTAACAGGAAAACTGTTAAAAACACAAAATTTACTCAAAAATCCATGGAAAATGAATTTTTTCAGATTAAAGCGTGGCAGGAAATTTGGAGAAAATGTTGTTATTGTTGCCATGCTAACCATGAATTCAATGGAACGTCCAAATCATCAATAATGACGTTTAACAGGATTCTGGTTTCCATGGAAACCTATATGCCATCAAATTGTTTCAAATTTAAATGAAGTCAAAAGAGAATTTGCTGATGATTAAGATACTGAAAACAAATTTGAATTACTTAAATTTCCAGAAAAATGGCAATATATTATCCAATTTATTGAAAATGATGTGCATTTTGAAATCATATAAGGGTTTAACTAAAGTTTGGCAAGTAAAAACCGTGCAGCAGTTTTGGCTATTCACCCCATTTCAACACATCATATTTCAGAACTTCATATCTCGGCTTCTGTTTTTCGTATCAACATAATTTTTGCAGCATATTATGTCCTAAAACACATTTTACATTTCATATCTAAGCACATAAGACCCGATTTCAAGAAAATATTCAAAGAGAAATATGAGCCTCTAGGTGGCATATTTGGGTCAGATCTTCAGAAAATGTACAATTGCATGGCCTTCACCAATCTTCTCAAATAACACAAATTTAAGAGGAGAATCAGGTTCAGAATACTTTTCAACATAAACAGACAGACTTATTGAATGGATACAATACATAATATACTCAGATATACCTAGTATTGATCAATTTTCACTCTAATTTAGCAGAATTTGATAGATGTGTAGAACTGTAGATTGTGCATTTTCTGTAAATCTGACCCATGTGCTGACACCCATATATATATATATATATATCAGATTTGTCATTTCTGTAAATCATAATATGTATATTATATAAGATAATATTTGCTACTTTAGGGTAAGACTTAAATATGTAATTGCATGAGAAGGATATACATGCACATCTTTATTACTCTTAATTGCTTGTATAAAATGAAAGGATGTATTACATCAAACATGAATTTAGCTCTAACCATATTTGATACCACCCACCCTGACTGCCCCATCCCGAGTCACACACACACAATTATTCCCCATCCTTAAATATGTTGTACACTTTCAGACTACAGCAAAAGCATCATATCGTCATTTACCCATCATCGACTCATGGACATGGCGTTCATGTTTTCACTATTGTAAATACATTGCTTCAATTAAAGCTGAAAATAAAGAATGCAAATGATGATGCATTTGAAGCATTGGCTTTGAACAATGACACCAGTTTTTTTTGACAGAATCAAGGTTTCACGCTACCTTTTCTTGTTGGGATGATCAGCAGCAACAACCATGCCATCCTCAATAAACCGTTCTGGTATAAATTCCCAAGGTTGCAGCCAATATTCTGGATCATGGTGCAGCTTCCAGAGATTGAAGAAAATCTAGGAAGAGAGTTTGACTTTGTATTTAGTTTTTACAAACTTTGTTTCTAAGGTATGGTTTGTGGATTTTCATGTATTAATAATATAACAACATATATAAATGCTGACCACAGGAAACATACATGTTTGTACATGGATAACTATTTGTGATTTGCTCAGATTTTAGGAGAGTTTGTGAGTTGTAGACAGAGGCACTAAATGTTATCCTCACTCCAACTCCCTGGGTATCATCAAGGATAGCCTTATGATTGAGACCTGAAATATAACTGTTATATTTGATACATTATTGCTTTAAGCTTGATTTGAAAGAACTTATTCAGACTGGAATCAATCATGTTTTAACTTTGAATCATCCTCAAGTAATCCATCATATTCTCAAGAAAGCTAACTAGAGTTCTTACTGTACTGCCTTTAGGAATATCGTATCCCTGAAGCTTTGTATCAGCCATTGTTGCATGCGCTGCATTTAGAGGGGACATACTCTGGTAGCGGAAAGTTTCATATATGGTAGCTTCAGTATACGGCATGGCCTGCTTGTCTTTCAATGATGGAAGTCTGGCACCAATGACTTCTTTGATTTCTTGTGCAATTTTCTCTTGAACGTCTGGGTGATTCACCAAACAGGCCACCATTGCATGAAAGGTCAGTGTGGAAGTCATTGTTCCTGAATATCAGAGAAGCAGCATCATTAAGTCAGAAGTTATCACTTGAAAGTAATTTCAGAATAAGATAGCAACAAATGTTTTAATCTGACTAGTATGAAATAAAGACCCAAATACAATGCATATGAAGCAGATTCAGAACTTGTGAATATTTGTTCTTGTACTTCCCAAAATATTTTAAAGGATTAATGCATGATACTTCTAAAAGCTAGTGGGCTCTGTAGCAAGAATAATCCAAAGCTACAACCTTAAACATTTTTTACCTCTACAGTGCTCTGCTTTCAGAAACTATAGTCTTTATTATTATACACGCATTCAATACTGAGGCCCCGACAGCCGCACATTACTTGTAACGTGGTATTGGACTAGTACATTACCGGCGCGTTGTCATGGCGACGCAAGTTTGGTGGCGCAAGATTGCCAACGCAAGGTTGCCGACGCAAGTTTGCCGTGTGCAGGGCTTTCTTTCTCCAACATTTCAACTGTTTCTATAGTTATATTCCTCTTGTACGAACACCAGATATGGCAAATTATGTTAATGTATCTTTAATTAAGCATGTTTTGCATGCAAAACTAGGCGTGTATAATAATCAACTTATAGGACTCGTTGCTGCACGGAGCGTAAATAAAGGACTCGACCTGCGGTCTCGTCCTTAATTTACGCTCCGTGCGGCAACTCGTCCTATAAGTGCTAAGTAAAGAACTTATTCCCTCAGATTCAACATACCAGCAAGGCTCATGTCAAGTACAAGGGAGAAAATATTTCCATCAGTAAGTTTCTCTTCTCCTGGTCTTGATGAGTTTGTTGATTGGTACTTGAGTAGTTGGCCTATGAAACAATCTTCCTCAGTCCCATGTTCCTACAAGTAAACAGTTCAAATACTTGCATGACATACACATATACTGCATGTATGCACAACTTCATGTAAGCACAAGTCCATTGTTCAAATGCATATCTGTGTTCTTAATGCATATTAGAATCGATCTGATGAGATTCTTGGAGGTTTTTTTTCTTTATAGATTCCCTCTAAACCACTTCCGTCCCCATAAAACCGTCCCTATAGATCAGTATCAAGCCTATAGTTCAGTCTCAAGACTCCCTATAGAGCAGTAACAGTCCCTATAGATCAGTATCAAGACTTCCGTCTCCATAGATCAAGACTTCCGTCTCCATAGATCAAGACTTCCGTCTCCATAGATCAAGACTTCCCCATAGATCAATACTTCCGTCTCCATAGATCAATACTTCCGTCTCCATAGATCAATACTTTCGTCTCCATAGATCAACCCAACCCAGTCAAGTATAGAACCGGGGACTTTCGAATGAAATCCTCTGTGCGCTATATAGACTACCGTACACAATGCAACGCCAAGTGAACATGCACATGAGTCGGTATGCCGAAGGGTCTCCACATCTCTTCCGGTCTATAACGTAAGCACGTATAGCTTCTGAAGCCGCCATTCATTTATTACTCGATTCCCGTCGACTAAATCTTCGCTATCGGGCTCAAACCATATTTAAAACATATCTACTGATTCAAATCTTTTATTTATTTCATTTTTAAGTCCCTAGACACACGGACACGGCAGTTTGTTGACGTGCGGGTCACTTTCGAATGAAATCCTCCGTGCGCTATATAGGCCACCGTACACATTGCAACGCCAAGTGAATGTGCACATGAGTCGGTATGCCGAAGGATCTCCACATCTCTTCCGGTCGCACGTATAGCTTCTGAACTCGCCATTCATTTATTACTCGATTCCCGTCGACTAAATCTTGGCTATCGGGCTCAAACACTATTTAAATCATTTCTACCGATTCAAATCTTTTATTTATTTGTTTTTTAAGTCCCTAGACACACGCAACACGGCATTCGAGAACCGGAAGTGTCCGATGCTTTGGATAGCAAGCAGCGAAACCTTGCGAAAACAGGCCGGCTGGCTGAACATAAACATTAGCGAATACGCACCTCTGATTGGCTGTTTCTCCGCTAAGCCCCGCCCACTTCACTTGGCCAGCCGTCGCGGTATCATTTAGATTTCGACTAACGCGGTGTCCGATGCTTTGGATAGCAAGCAGCGGAACCTTGCGAAAACAGGCCGGCTGGTTGAACATAAACATTAGTGAATACGCTCCTCTGATTGGCTGTTGTGGCTGAAGCTTCATTCGGTCAGCCGTCGCGGTATTATGTAGGTTCCGATTAAAGCAGTGCATTCACTTCCGGTCTCATAGAAAGGCTGACGACTCGCATGGGATTGCATGATATTTTGGATGTTTTTGGATGTTTTTGGATGTTTTTGGACGGAATAAAGAAGGTTTGTCTATCTTTTTTGCTCTAACATTAAGGAAATCTCATCAATTCTCTTCTAAAAGCAATAATTTCCTCGCCCTCGAACTCCCTGACGCTATAGACACCGCGAGCAGAAAAAACCTCGGAAATTATTCCTTAAACAGTATTTTGAGAAAAAGCAAACTAGTGCGATGTAGAATCAAATACAATAGAAACATGGTTTTACCTTAGATTTGTCTATTGCAGATCCAATAATATTATGTGCCAATTCTCTGCATTCAATTACTTTATTGTACAGTTGCCTACAGGGGAAGAATCGAGTGATGGGAGCTAAATCCAGCAGCACTCCAGAAGCAGACAAGTGTAGTGTTTCATTTACATTTGTTTGTAACCGTAACAGGTCTGCAACATATTGTTTGTCCATCTTCCTTGCATAAATCTTGAAAACATATTAATTTCAAGTCAGAAGTTTCTTCTGATTGGCCAGTTTTTCATTGTGGTAAGGCATTTAGGCAGTAGGGGCATTCACCAAAGTATCCCTAAGCCTATTGAGTTGATATACATATTGTGTTATATTGTGCTGGAGCTAGGCTCCCGCCCCAGGTCCCAGTCAAGTAAAGCATGTCTCTGGGGCATCAGCCCCCAGGATGTATGTATGTACCCACATGTATACAGAATATTAAACAATCTTCAACTATGCATGTTATTATTACTAACTTTCCTCAGAGTAGACTCCCCTCACTCCTAATAATACTATTCGAGCTATATCAATCGCATCATAGGCCAATATCAACGATTCTATAGGTACACAAAGATCGGTAACATGCACCGTGCGCCATAGGCAGGAGCACGATGGTGCCAACAGGCACCAACGCTAGCACCTCCTAGGAGAGTCTGTGGCAGGGTGTATGCCATCAATGGGGACTCAGCGGACACTAAGCAGTGGTCATCGATTTTCATGGATTACCAACAATTAAATTCAGTATTCTCACCTATGATTATTTTCCTAATACATTTCCAATCTATCTCCCGAATTTACATAGCCAGTTGCAGTGTTATTATTAAGCTGCGACCATATATATGCAGCCATTTTTGGACTTTTATGCAAAACAAATGGCGGCGATGTCACCGCATGCAGTAATCAGGACAGAGATTAGTTTTTTTCTAATATTGCGTTGGTCTGTGTCTCAAGACATTGGTTATCAAAATCTAAATCATTTCATTAGAGAATACTTAGTGAGGTTGGAGAAGTGATATCAAGCAGTTTGTGAATTAAACCTCTTCCTAGACTCCTGCTTTGAGGCAGCATTGTTATAATCTTATCCGCCTGGCCATGCTGCATGTGACTCCCGCCCTTAGTCCTCACCCTTTTAGCTTTATTTCTAGATGTCATCTCAACCCCAGTTGGAAGGTACTATTCTTGGAATATCTTAATGTTGAATGTAATCAAGCAAGAAATAAGTATTAATAAGCATAGGGTGCTGCAGAAACTCCCCTACTGCAACCCAGGCCTATGGGTGGGCCGAGGCAGCTACAGCACCAAAACACAGACTCCTCTAGGGGGCGCTGTGTGCGGAACGGCACACAGTTGGCCAGGGAGCTGTATATCTTTGTGTAGCTATAGAATCGTTGCCAATATTGCGTGGATTCAGTTCATGCAGTTTATGGTCAAGGATCATTATGAGTACACATCCTGAAGATACAAAAACAATAACCTCAGCCTTTAACAGGTATCTTGTCAACATGCCAAAATTATTGTGTGGAAGATCTACCCTGATATTAACAGAGCACAAATCATTTAATAACTTCTGTAGCAGGAGATACTCGATTACTTTATTTATGTTAAGGTCTTAAACCTTTTTTGGACATGGTTACATGTGTATTAGTAATCTGAGCCAACTTTTTTTTCCAAAATTTGAATTAATAATTCCAAAGTATTCTCAAAGATCTGGTCTTGGCAAGGCTTCAAGGGAGGAGGCTCAGTGGGTCAGTCTGTTGAGCAATGAGATTTTTATTGGTAATAAATGGGAAATGTTAACTGTACCAGTGAAGAAATAATTGCAGTTATACATCGATGAACAATTGGTTGGAGGTCAAAAGACTGCCTTGACTCAGCCAGCTTGTTCAGTTCATCCAACATATCTGTTGTTAACTCATTGCATTTGTCCTCCAGTACAATCAGTTGTCCACCATAAGGCTGAAAAGAAAACAATTGGACCAAATAGTCCATATTTGAAGAATGTTGAAATGCTAAGACAATTAGTCCTAGCCATTTATTTAAACTGTCAATAGACTATAACCAAGTTAAGCATAGACTAAACTCACTAATAATGTCTAGTTGAGGCCTGATTATGAACTGTTTATTGTGTAACAAGAAACGGTGTTGCACAAGGCCCGAAATGGATGTTATTTATCCTTTAATATTCAAGAAAATGCTAAATATGATGGTTCGGTAAAAAAATTATTCCTTTTTCTATAACGTCCAAAATAATTTTCACACTTTCATGTAGAAAAAAAATGGAAAAATCTGCTAGTCCTAATGATTTGGATTAAGGTTGTATAATTATTTACCTTGAGTGCCTGTATTGCAAGTTTCTTCAGACAACACCAGTTTTTAGATATTGAGTGAAACCCTATATCATTTCCCATAATAGTACATCCTCTATATGCCTTAGGCCTCCCAGCAAAACAATCACTTTGTGTAATCAGACCTTCATAGATGCTCTCATAGTCGTTTAGTATGACCACATTGTCACCAAAAAGCTACAGAAAAAAAGGAACAGCTTAAAATATTTCATAGAATAGTATAGACAATATCTTTCATAAATATTACAAATGCAAATTATTTTCAATACAGATTATTCATCATTTCAATTGATATACATTGCCTGTTAGTTTTTACCAATTTATGAAATACACTTATTCTCAAAACATCTGTTGATCATTTAATAGCTGGGACATCGCTTTTTATTAGGAAATTCTGTAGAACTTTTCATCCATTACCATTATTATTTAGAAGCAATATTGCAATGTACCACTGCAATGCACCACTATCTCATATAGCCAATGAGTGGTATCCTGTCAAGTTCTTGACTTAACCATTATATATAGATTGAGATCCTGAGAATAGCCAATACTAACATGTCGAGATAATATAGTGTTGTATGAGCATGAGAGTTATTAAGGAAACAAATAATGAAGGCCTCGGGTCATTTTAGAGATTGCAATTATGCAAAAAAGGTACATGAAGACTTTAGAATCAGAATCTGTAGAAAAACAAATGAATAAAACTTTTCATCCAGTCTAGCCCACTCTAAGTTTTTCTACAGCCCTTAAATTGGCAGCTAACAGTGTCAGGAAAGGTTTGTGTGTTCACCACAGACTGAATCGTTTTTTATTTAAGCTACTTGGGAAAGGACCAGCCAACTCAGCAAAGTGTTCAAGGTTAGCTTTATGTAAATTATAAATGATGATAATGATTAATGAACATGCAAAAATATACTTTTTAACAATTAAAGGAGGTTAGAGAACAAACCAAGATTTCACCTTGCAGTGGACAATGTTTCCATACTTGGCTGCCCACTTCTCTGCACCAAAGTGCAATCCTCGTTTGTCTATGTTAAAACCAACTCCTATGAAGGGTAGGCCTTTTGGTCCAGGTGGTAAGTTTAACTTGGTCCTCATACACCACTTGGTTATTATAGCAATAACAACCAATATGACAACTGAAATCATAATGGTGTCCATTTTCAAGATTGAGACAAACCAATCAAAACTGTATGAGTTCTAACTATTCCCTAGATCTATATCTGTCCCTTTAAACAATGACCACTTCTATACTAGTTAGACTGTCAGAAGATAAGTTGTTGATTTAACTTGCGCTACCACTAGTAGTGCCTGGTATTATGTAGGAGATTCTATAACTGGGGTGTGCTGCTCCAGAAACCTTTAATAATATTGTTGGTTTTGCTGTTGCTCTCATAATAATTATATCCAGACTTTGGTTCAAAAGCAAATATTTGTCAGCTTTCTCCCAATCTCCATAGTAATAATTATCTCAATTATACACATTCTTTTTTATTAATATTGGTTCGAGAACAATTGATCTATAGTTGTTTTAGTGAATAAACATACCGCCAAGGTACTGCCAATATTATTTAGATACATATTTGCTTACAGTATATATATATAGTCATACAGTATGTATGTCTTTAGAACTAAACTCTTTACATTCACCAGTGGTACAAATCAGAATTAAATTCATTGATGTTTGATTATATAAATTTGTAAGTATCAACTAAATATTTTGTTTATTCATTAAATCTATCTAGTCCCCAAGCATCAGGTGATCTATTTATTGATCGACCCACTTTGCAAAGTGCAAAGGTGCTGATAAGAATGGTGAAGTCTAAGTCCAGGATGGTGTTGATCAATTCATCCTTCAAATCAATAAGTCATAATGTGAATAAATTGTATGTGATGTTATTTGTCTAATAGCTGAGGACGCAGCTTTAATGTGAGACCCCTAATTTACGGGAGGAGGCTTCAAGGGAGGGGGGAGGGGAGGGGGCAACTCACACATTCTTACCCTTTTGTGGAGTTATTTTAGTCATTGATATCATATCTTTAGTATATTTGAGTCACTTTATTACAGTTAATAATAAGTCTGATGAAATTTTACATCAAATTTTCTGCCAGGTGGATTACCTCTGCTTCTTCAACTATATTGATATATTAATATATTTGGTCAAATCCACCAATTTGATGACTTCTCAGCTCTGAGGGCCTAATAACCATAGAAAAATTAAAATATTTTTTTCTGTTTGATATTTTGTTGACATTCAGACTATAGTAGTTAACCCAAAAGTTTGGAACCATTATCTCACTTGGTCTATTTTTTACATGCAGAGGAAATTATGCCTAAAAAATGACAAAATTCAATAATTGGACCTCAAAATGTACCTGTGACCTGACCTTTGACCTCTGAATATGACCTTTAGCAGTCACAATAAATTTTAGACCTAAAATTTTTTACAAAGTTATTTTGCTCATAAAGTTTTTGTTCCATCAAAACGTTACAAGCATAGTGCATATTTCAAGCAAAATAATTTGATATTGATTAAATTTGATATTTTTAACTTTTTTCAAACATTGATAATTATATTTCCACAAGGGGTACTGAATGGTACTTGGCAGATTTGAAATCGGTAGACTCTGGAGATTTAGAATTGATAGAAAAGCATGGTATGATCTTAAACACAAGATGTACACCCTCCTGCCCAAGACTAGTACAGAAGTTTTTTAAGTGGATGAATATATAAAGATAGCTCCCTCCATCAAAAATAATCATATGTATAATATAAATACAACTGAATTTTGTGTTTTGGATCATAATAAACCGGGCTGTTGA